>BSBM01000848.1:1392500-1437500 GCA_027924585.1 Larix kaempferi | reverse complement strand
CTCATTATAATTTTTTTTTAAGTTTTATATTTTATTAAATATATAAAAAATTTTATTTGTAAATTTATAAAAATTTAAATAAAGTATCATATAAATTTTAAAAAGTTACTAGTATATCATATATTGTGTGTGCAAAAGAATCTAAACCTTTCATTATTATTTTCAACCCGCATCTCTTAACTCTACACTAACCAACATACTTGTCAACTACCATTAATGAGATACTATAGGTTGACCTTCACTAGATAACACCTTTAACTTAGTGTGACATGGCATATTTGTAGTGTGATGTTTTTTTTTTTAGGAAACCCATTTTAGACCCCAAATTTCCTTTAGTTCATTTCCTATGATCCTTGGTTCCCCTCAAGAGAAATCTTCGTTGCAAGTTTTTAATATCCTTCAGGATCAATTTGGGAGAAGCAATGATGGAGAATAGATACATAGGCATATCTTGAAGCACTAATTTGATCAAAGTGAGTTGACCAGCCAATTTAAGTGAGCGGAAGGCCTAGTTGTCAAGTTTTCTCCCTAATTTAGAGAGGATATTTTCCCAAGGAAAGTTCCTGATAGCCTTATCTATTAGGGGAGATCCCATATATATGGATAAAATCTAGCTACATTGGAAGCCCAAGATACGAGAAATATGAAATTGGAGCCCCATAGGAACATTGAGAAAGAAGATCTGGGGTAATTCTTTCTTGATCGAGGTTCTGAAGGCATCCAGAAAGGTTTTAAGAACATAACTAATGGCCATGGCCTCCTAGATGTAAGGGGGTCCCAAGAAGCATGGTTTCATCTATGAACTGGAGGTGATCCTTAAAAATATTGAGGCCCTTCAGGGAACCTTATAGGATGGCAAGTTTTAGTGATCAACCAATCCCTTTATCCATAAGAATAAATAAGAAGAGGGATAGGGGAACTCCTTGTCATATACCCCTTGAGGGAGAGAAGATGGAGGTGGGAGAACCATTGAGAAAGATAGAGAAGAAAGTGGATGAGGTAAGAGAAAGTATCCATTGAGTCCACTTATTAAAGAAACCAAATACTAAAATAACTTTCTCCATATACTACCAGAGAATTTTATCAAAGGCTTTCGACATGTTGAACTAGAGAAGCATTATAGACTTTTTTTACTTTTAAGAGAATGAAAAGTTTCATGGGAAAATATGATTCCATTTAATATTTTGTAGCCTTCCACATATCCAATTTCTTCCATGGACATGATAAAAGGTAGTAGGAGCTTCAACCAATCAACAATAACTTTGGTTATGACTTTATAGAAAACATTACACAAAAATATGGGGAAATTTTTTCCTAGGTGCATATCTATTTTCTCCTTGGGAATCAAGGTAATGAATGTATAACTCAAGGAGATGAGAACATCAAGGCAACATTGAAACTCCTCCACAATGACCCACACATCTATTTTGATCACCATCCAACTGTTGAAATATTGTAACTTCAAAGAATATTATATTTGTATATTATTTATTCCGGAGATGTTCCATACCTCCGATGTGATTATACTATAAATCCGGAGATGTTTATTCCTCCGATTTGGTTGTGGTAACTAGGGTTATTAGACCCACCATGTGGGGGTCGGCCCAGTCAGTTATAATGGGGTATTTAACCTAATGGTTAAATACGAGCCTACATGTACTTGTGTAAAATACATATCAGAGTAGTGTATAAATAGAGGAGGTGTGTTCCTCATTATACACACTCACACACTTGAGGATAGCGCACTTGTGGAGGAGAGGTCTGCTATTGTGGAGGAGGAGATCATGTCTCAGGGTTTCATCTTTGTATATTGCTGGTCATCTATATTGAGGAAGCTTTGCTGGGTTTTCTACCCCATGAGGGTTTCCCAGGATAAATCTCTGTCTCTTGTGTTTATGCTATGCTTGTTGTTTCTTCAGTGATCCTGTATATGCTATTATTGTGAAATGGAATGTAATGCTACTATTTTATGTCTTAGCATATTAAATCTTAACATGGTATCAGAGCTAACCTGAAGGAAGGCAAGGTATGGCACTTACGACACTTGCTTTACTTACGACTATTTGAAGGTTAGGGTTTTACATAGCAAAAACCAGTCATCGTAGAACTTTCGCTATAAATCCGTTTTGGCGAAGTTTTCGGATCTGAAATTGTTACAGGACGAAGATTAAATCTCCAGGTACCTTGTGTCCAAAGGAAAACCTCTAATTCGTTTTACTTTGTGATTTATGATCAGTACAAGTTAGGGTTTCTGCCTCTTCCAGATCTCAGTCAAATTCAGGTGACCTAGGAAAAAAGGTCATAACTTGGGCTAGGAAGCTCCAAATGGAATTTCGTAAAAAGTGACAGGTAGTACACAGACTGTACTATCTCAGGAAACTTTTGCAGAGGTTGAAATTAAACCAGTGACACGTGGCACGCTGTACAAGTTTGCTATCCTGTTTTATCCCATAAACAGGTCACGTTGCGACACTTGGCATAAATCTCTCTCAGAGAGTCCAATTGAGGTCAGACCTGTCAGGATGGAAATATAACAGGTCTAGCTATCTCAGGAAACTTTTTCAGAGGCCGAAGGTAAACCAGTGACACGTGGCAGGCCGTACAAGTTCGCTCTCCTGTTTTATTCCATAAACAGGTCACGTTGCGACACTTAGCATAACTCTCTCTCAGAAAACCCAATTGAGGTCAGACCTGTCAGGATGGAAAGATAACAGGTCAGGCTACTGCAGAAAAAGGTTTTCAGACCCTATGGAGCAAAAATTTAAGAGTTATAGCAGAAACAATCAGGTGCATATTTCTGTCAAAACAGAATTATTTTTGGAGCACCTTTATTCATGGCTTCCGGAATTTAGGGTTTCGGAGAAAGTTAGAATTTTTGGAATCGGAGTCCACGGCTGAATGCTACTCAAAAAAATCGAAATTTAGAGACCAAGTTCAAATTTTTTGGTTGGGTGGAAGACCGGGCTTGATCAAACCCCAGTTCGGGATTTTGATCGGAAAGATGGAAAATTAGGGCTTCAGCAAAAGTTGGAATTTTTGAAGTCTGTAACCACGGCTGGAAACTCCTAAGAAAAATAAGAGTTTAGAGCCTTGGATTGAACCTTTTGTTTGGGAAAAAGGGTGGGCTTCATCAAACCCTAGTTCGGGATCCTGTCCAGAAGATCCAGAAGTTTCAAAGGCAATTTTGAGGGGTCAAATTTTGGAAATTCCAAAGTTGAAGTATGCTAGTTTGATCAGCTCAGCAAGACATATTCTTTCATCCATTGAGAAGTGTGAAAGTAAAAGGTTGAATCTTTAGGGGTTTCTCTAGAAAACCCTAATTAAGCTCCAGATCAAGTTTCAGGGGGTTGAGGCTAAGGCCTTACATAAGAAGACTACAAGAAGTCTCGACAGGTATGAGTTAAGGAGGCTCAGGTATGTCTTGAAATCTAATTCTTGATTAAGTTCATGATGTGTTTGTCTTCATATTATTTATTAGTACAATCTTAATTAATGTTAGAATTTTCTTATCACCCTAGTGACAGTATGAATGCATGCGAATGATCAAAGACATTCATTGATTAGGGCTATATGATTGTACTAATGCATTATGATGTTGTGTGAGGTTGATGTTGGCTGCTAACAAGATACAGGTACATCACAAAAGACAAATCAGGTTCCATGACCATGAAAACATGAAGACAAAGACTCATCCATAATCTTTGTTCTACTTACGAGGTATGTATGAATTTGTTATATTATGCTTAACCTATGAGACATGCAGGTTCTAGCTCAGGATCTCTAAATCATTGAAGAGATTGTTTAGGTATGTTGTACATAACTAAGTAGGTATACTAATCCAGGTATGTTTCCCATGAATCTTACCTTGTGTTAAGATCCCTTATATAAGTATACTTGGTATGATTGGTTATGCTTATTCATAAAGTTAGTAATCAAGGGTTTATGCATATCATGTCTCTTATCTTGGTTGATTATTTAACTAACTAGATCAAACAAGAATATGCATAAGTAAAGGAAGACTTCCCTGAAACCTTGAATATTATCTATAATCATGATTATACATTTTCAAGATTATTTAGAACTATAATGTTTTGATAACATTGAGATTATATTAATGAATGTATGTTTGTGTATGAGATCATGATGATGACACTAGTGCACATTTGAGCACGCACAGTGGTACAGAATGAATAGAAGTTCAAAAGACATACAGAAGATCAAGCGGGAGGCAACCACACAAACATAAAAGATAAGTATTTGAGTTGTTATTTGAAATAGTAAATGATATTGCCTGTAATAGATTGTATGCATATTTGTATTCCTATAATATATCATGCTGAGTGTAAATATTCATAGAACATTGAACAGTATACTACTAATATGCATATGATTGGTAAGTTGGACAAGCATTCCATTGTTGCTTGTCTAGAATGAAACCTCTTTGCTGACATGCTGAGAGTTGTGCACACTCTCGATAGTATGTTCTGGTAGAGATGGAAGGCATCTAGATAGCCACTGTATGCATACAGGATATGGGAAAGTGTTGTGCCAAAGTATTGGTCAAAATAGTTGCATCACTATGTAAATGATATCTGTATGCATAATAGGTTATCATGTCAATATGATTTGATGATTATGAAGTATTACAAATCATGTACTTAATTTTGATTTGTAGGAAAGGTCATGAAGAATGATGGACACCGTACAAGTGGTGGATGTTCAAACAAGAAGATTTACAAATCAAACAAAATATAGAAGGCTCATGGCTAGAAGATTCTCTTAGAAAGGGGAAGAGAATCATGACAAGATGTTTGCTCCAAGTATGGTGTAATTAAAGAAGAAGTGTGATTCAGGTTCTGTATAGGTACCTAGGATCGATAATAAATTGATAAGCTTAATGATCACCATGGGTGATGTGGATCTCAACCTTTGCTACAAGGTTGAATATGGCTTCTATACACATATGACATGGATGCAAGAAGGAACTCACCACAGAGTTCGAATGATGTTGAGGCTCATCTCAATAGACCCATCTGATGGGAGATGGCACAGATAGATGACTGTAGAAATGAAATTGAAAGATCTCAGATTGATGCATTAATTTCTAGGTCTAAAAGTATGGAAAGTCTCAGAAGGAATCTCTCTCAACCAGAGAAAGTATGCTGAGAAATCTTGAGAAGACTTGATATGTTGGAATGGCCACTCTTATGGATTCCAACTTGAAGCTGTTAGGAGATGACTCATCAGAGTTAGTGGATACAACTCTGTACAGTCAAATTATTGGGTCATTGATGTATCTAACATATACTAGGTTAGATATATGCTTTGTTGTGAACACCTTGAGTTAGTATCTAGTGGAAACTAGATGTGTTCACCCGATAGTTGCAAAGCATGTCATGAGGTACATAAAGGATACGATAGACTTTGATCTATGCTATCTTGGAGATCATGACTTCAGATGACTACTCAGATGCTGATTGGGAAGAAAGTGTATCAGACAGGAAGAACACATCGAGAGGATGTTATTGTCTGGGATTAGCCATGATCTCGTGGTTTAGCCTAGTGCGGCTCTGAGCACAAGCGGAATATATGGTTGCTTTATCTACTTGTTGTGAAGAAGTTTGGCTTCAGGATTGTTTGACTTAGAGATAGAACCAACTGTGATCCTATGTGATAAATAGAGTTGTATCAGGATGACATAGATTCTAGTGTTCCATGATAAGTCAAAGAACATAGGGAACTAACAAGATATGACACAGAAAGGAACTATAAAGTGAAGAAGTTACCAAACTTCTGTCTCAGGTGAAATTTGAATACTTCCGAGACAAGCTTGGTGTAGTTCAAAAGGACCCTCCTCGAAAGGGGGAGTAGTATAGTCACTGTTGATGAGATTGTCTCATCGAACAACAAGGTCGATGATGAGGTAACCTGTTCTCTACACCTAGATACTTAGAAATATTTAGATTTAGGACTCTTATACTTAGAATACTTATTTTTACTTATACATGCTTTTGATGTTATATGTATTAGTAAGAATACATGCTTTTGATGATAGATGTATTGATGAGAATACATGTGGGGATTGTATCATCCCTGGACTTCGGTCCCTGAATAGATCCGTAGACGTATGGTCTCCGAAAATGAAGTCCTTAGTGGACAGGTGCGGATTGGATCATCCCTAGACTTTCAGTCCTAAAGAGAGCCGTAGACGTGAGGTCTCCGAGAATGAAGTCCTTAGTGGACAGTTGAGGGGATTGGATCATCCCTAGACTTTCAGTCCTAAAGAGAGCCGTAGACGTGAGGTCTCCGAGAATGAAGTCCTTAGTGGACAGTTGAGGGGATTGGATCATCCCTGGACTTTCAGTCCTAAAGAGAGCCGTAGACGTGAGGTCTCCAAGAATGAAGTCCTTAGTGGACAGTTGAGGGGATTGGATCATCCTTGGACTTTCAGTCCTAAAGAGAGCCGTAGACGTGAGGTCTCCGAGAATGAAGTCCTTAGTGGACAGTTGAGGGGATTGGATCATCCCTGGACTTTCAGTCCTAAAGAGAGTCGTAGACGTGAGGTCTCCGAGAATGAAGTCCTTAGTGGACAGTTGAGGGGATTGGATCATCCCTGGACTTTCAGTCCTAAAGAGAGCCGTAGACGTGAGGTCTCCGAGAATGAAGTCCTTAGTGGACAGTTGAGGGGATTGGATCATCCCTGGACTTTCAGTCCTAAAGAGAGCCGTAGACGTGAGGTCTCCGAGAATGAAGTCCTGAATGAACAGGCAGGGGATTGCATCGTCCCCGGACTAAGGTCCCAGAATAGAGCCGTAGACTGGGTCTCCGATAATGAAGTCCTGAATGAACAGGCATGGGATTGTATCATCCCCGGACTTCGGTCCCTGAATTGATCCGTAGACGTGTGGTCTCCGAGAAGTGGGGATTGTATCATCCCCGGACTTCGGTCCCTGAATTGATCCGTAGACGTGAGGTCTCAGAGAAGTGGGGATTGTATCATCCCCGGACTTAGGTCCCTGAATTGATCCGTAGACGTGAGGTCTCCGAGAAGTGGGGATTGTATCATCCCCGGACTTAGGTCCCTGAATTGATCCGTAGACGTATGGTCTCCGAGAAAGTGATTTTTGATGTGGTTACTTGTATCGGTAGGATACTTGTATTGATGATGTGGTTACTTGTATCGGTAGGATACTTGTATTGATGATGTGGTTACTTGAATCGGTAGGATACTTGTATTGATGATGTGGCTACTTGTATCGGTAGGATACTCATATTGTTGATATGGTCACTTGTATTGGCATGAATACTTGTACTGCTGATGATCGTATGATGACGATGCTGATGATCGTGTGATGACGATGCTGATGATCGTGTGATGACGATGATGATGATCGTGTGATGACGATGCTAATGATCGTGTGATGACGATGCTGATGATCGTGTGATGACGATGCTGATGATCGTGTGATGACGATGCTGATGATCGTGTGATGACGATGTTGATGATCGTGAGACGACAATGCTGATGATCGTGAGATGATGATGCTGATGATCATGTATCATGAGGATCCAGATGATGATATTGTTGTAGCTGTTCAAGTGCTACAGAAGATAAAGACTCAATACTGAAGATGTCGATGTTCCAGTATTGAAGATGTTCCAGTAACTGCTTGAGTTACTAATGATGTTGAGAAAGCTTCCAATGATTTATAGATGTATCATGTATGATGTTGATGACTCCTTGCTCGTGCAGATACTGTTATAATATCCTTCTCGTTAAGGGGGGAGTGTTGAAATATTGTAACTTCAAAGAATATTATATTTTTATATTATTTATTCCGGAGATGTTCCATACCTCTGATGTGATTATACTATAAATACGGAGATGTTTATTCCTCCGATTTGGTTGTGGTAACTAGGGTTATTAGACCCACCATGTGGGGGTCGGCCCAGTCAGTTATAATGGGGTATTTAACCTAATGGTTAAATACGAGCCTACATGTACTTGTGTAAAATACATATCAGAGTAGTGTATAAATAGAGGAGGTGTGTTCCTCATTATACACACTCACACACTTGAGGATAGCGCACTTGTGGAGGAGAGGTCTGCTATTGTGGAGGAGGAGATCATGTCTCAGGGTTTCATCTTTGTATATTGCTGGTCATCTATATTGAGGAAGCTTTGCTGGGTTTTCTACCCCATGAGGGTTTCCCAGGATAAATCTCTGTCTCTTGTGTTTATGCTATGCTTGTTGTTTCTTCAGTGATCCTGTATATGCTATTATTGTGAAATGGAATGTAATGCTGCTATTTTATGTCTTAGCATATTAAATCTTAACACCAGCAGGCATGAAAAAGGCCTATTGTGAAGCCATCATGTACATGATATTTTCCATCAACCATTTCCATCATTACTTACTCAAATTCCTCTATGGATATTAGGTGCATTAGGATTTCATTCTGTTCATCTGAAACTAACTTGGGGAAATTGGAAACAATTTTTTGAATGGAATGATTCTTGCTTCCAAGAGGCTTCGAGAGAATTTAGCCATAAAAGGAGGAATTATATTTCCATGTCTTCATATCGAAGAAATGAATTACCCTACATATCGTGGAGAGAGGTGATACGGTTGTGGTTGCTATGATTGATCATGGAGCGATGGAAAATTTTTGTATTGAATTCACCCTCATTTAGCCAACTGACCTGTGATTTTTGTCTCCACGGGTTATCCTCTTGCATATTTCTGAGATCAATTTGTGATTTCAAAGTCTCTTCTTTGAGCATCAACTATTCAGATCCCCCCTATTCAATGATTTTCTACTGAATTTGCTCCATTTGATGTTCAATATCCTTCCTTTCTTGGAAGATGTTACCAAAAACCTCTTTATTCCATTTTTTTAGCTTGTGTTTGAGATGATTTAGGCACTGCTGGAATTGGTACATTTTGATTCCATTCATCACCTTTATTTCTCCTTACCACTGCACAATGTTTTCTTGGAAATCGGGGTTTTGCAACCAAAACTATCCAAACGTAAACGATCTTGGATGATCATCCAATTCAATGGAGAGTTAGATAGGGAAGTGGTATGATCCCATATAAAGAAAAATAATGTATTCAATGATAAAATTTATGATGTTAATGTTCTCTGAGATGAGAATATTGATCCACATAAGTGGGCACCTACTATTCTCCACCCCTCTTATTATTCCAGGTGTAGGTTCCATTGAGAGTCTATATATCAATCAATTTGATATCCCACATGGTGTCCCTAAATACTTCACTTTCCAGTTCCATTGACGAATACCCCCTTTATTTTTAGAGAGAGGTGATTAAGTTGAAATCATTCCCAATGATCTACTTTTGGGGTCCCAAGAGATAATAAATAACATTCAAATATCTGATAAAATTGATCTTATCTTCTATTGTCACCAAGAAATACACATTGGTTATAACACCTCTCTCCTATGTTCCGAAAAGTAGGAATGAGGAAGAGATGGATCTAGGGGTGGCAAATAGTGGTTTGATAACTTGGATAATTACAAAAACAAGGAGGGAACCCAGATATGCATGCAAAAATGTTTACCTAGTTGTACAAGATCAGATATATGATCATATTCATTCGAAATAGAGGACTCGCCTTCCTCTAATTGGATTGTCTCAACAACTGCACGTGGGTCCACTGCAAGTGATACATGATCCCATTCAACAACCCAATCCATTGATTCGCACTCATCCCACTCACAACTACTGCAAGACCCACAACAACAACCAAGTTTTCGCATCCATATTTCAAATAAGGGGTTGTTTGAGCTTCGAACCGAATGAAATCCACGAGTGCCTTGCATAGTACTACAACTGAAGAACGCGATCGATCTATATCAACTACATGCCAGAAATTTCTGACAACATGTCCTCTACCTGTTGGTATGTGTTGCTCCGTGGTTCGATCTAACATTTTTGCAAAGCACCATTGAACTATGGATTCTGCATTCCGAATATGAGGGTCTCTCATGCACCTCATCTCCTCCCTTCGTAGGGCAGTTTTGAGACATGCTCCAGCCCCGTCGTGCTCTCCCTTTCCATGCCTGGTCTCAAAATAGTTCCATAAAGAGCCAAATAGAGCCCCAAATGTTGTGTATTCTCTCCAAATCGTCAAGGAAGCACCAAATGGTGTATGAATTCAAGCTAAAATGTAAATTCTTATCGGACTGTGAGTGAAAAAAATGAACAAAACGTGATGAATCGGGGAAAAAATGCAGGAGAAGAGCGAGGGTGATTTTCTAAATTTTATGTTCAGTAGGGACGTGCACACGCCAGACGCGCATGTGTGTTGCTAGTACGTGCGCGTCCCTATTGAACGTTGTATAGTTCAGTGGGTAACATTCACTGCATTTATTACCAAACAAATATAAATGTGTCAGTTTATTCCTAGAGCCCCTCCCCCATATAGGCCTTTAGGCCCTATTCTAACCCATACTCCCTAAGTGCATTTAAGTGCTTCTAGGTGTTTAGGGGTTTTGGGTTTAGGGCTATAAGGATTGTAGATTAAGTGTTAAAGGTTATAGGGATTATAGTCAAGTTATGGGGTTAAATGTCATCATCATCTTCATCTTCATCAACATCATCTAAATAGTCTTCATCATCATATGGAGCTTGTCTAATTTTGGATAACAAGATGATATAAGATGATGATGATGATGATGATGATGATGATGGAGATGTTGATGATGATGAAGATGTTGTTGTTGTTGTTGATGATGATGGTTATGGTGATGGTGATCAATATGATGATGATGATGATGATGGAGAAGATGATGATGATGGAGATGTTGATGATGATGATGGTGATGGTGATGATGGTGATGATGATGCGAGGAGGGTTTGATGATGAGGAGGATGGTATTGATATTCAACACCATCATCATCTTCATCATCATTGTCATCTCCCCTTTCCTCATCAACATCTCCATCATCATCATCATCATTATCATCATCATCTTCATCATCATCACCATCCTCCTCCTCATCATCATCGTCCTCCTCTTCATCATCATTGTCGTCTGCATGATGATGATGGTGGATATGTTAATGAGGAAGGGTGAGATGAGGACAATGATGATGATGATGCGAGGAGGGTTTGATGATGATGGCAGAGAGGAGGACGACGATGATGATGAGGATGATGGTGGTGATGATGAAGATGATGATCATCATCATCATAATCTTCATCATCATCATCATCATCATCATCATCATCATCATCATCTTCATCACCATTCTCATCATCATCCTCATCACCATCATCATCACCATCATCATAATCATCATCACCATCACCATCACGATCATGATGGTGATGCAGATGATGCAGTTGACAGTGAAGATGATGATGATGATGGAGATGTTGATGAGGAAGGGGGAGATGACAATGATGATGGGGAGGAGAACAATGATGATGATGATGAGGACGGCGATGATGATGATGAAGATGTTGATGATGATGACGACGGTAATGAAGATGATGATGATGATGATGATGAACAAGATGAGGCTGATGGTGATGACGATGGTGATGACGATGGTGATGATGATGATGAGGATGATGGTGATGATGATGAAGATGATGATGATGATAATCATCTTCATCATTAGCATCATCATCATCTTCATCACCATCATCATCATCAGCCTCATCACCATCATCCTCATCACAATCATCATCACCATCACCATCACCATCACCATCACCATCACCATCACCATCACCATCACCATCACGATGGTGATCCAGATGATGATGATGATGGTGAAGATGATGATGATGATGGAGATGTTGATGAGGATGGGGGAGATTACAATGATGATGAGGAGGAGAACGATGATGAGGAGGAGGAGAACGATGATGATGATGATGGTGACGATGAAGAGGAGGACGATGATGATGATGACGAGGATGATGGTGATGAGGATGATGAGAATGACAGTGATGATGATGACATGATGATGATGATGATGATGATGATGATGATGATGATGGTGATGGTGATGAGGATGATGGTGATGATGGTGATGGTGATGAATATGATGATGATGGTGATGATGGTGATGATGGTGATGATGATGAAGATGTTGATGATGATGACGATGGTGATGCAGATGATGATGATGATGATGATGATGATGATGATGATGAAGATGATAATGATGATGATGATGATGATGATGATGTTGATGAGGAAGGGCGAGATGACAATGATGATGAGGAGGAGAACGATGATGATGATGATGAGGATGATGATGATGATGGTGAGGATGATGATGATGATGGTGAGGATGATGATGATGATGGTGATGATGAAGAGGAGGACGATTATGATGATGATGATGGTGATGAGTATGATGATGATGATGGTGATGATGAAGAGGAGGACGATGAGGATGATGATTATGATTATGATTATGATGGTGATGAAGATGTTGATGATGATGACGATGGTGATGAAGATGATGATGATGATGATGATAACGATGATGAAGATGATTATGAAGATGATGATAATGATCATCATCATATCCATCATAATCACCATCATCATGATCATCCTCATAACCCTCATCATCATCATCATCATCATCATCATGATGTCATCATCATCATCATCATCATGATGTCATCATCATCATCCTCATCACCATCATCCTCATCCTCATCCTCATCGTCCTCCTCTTCATCATCACCACCATCATCATCTTCCTAACCATAATCATCATCATCATCATCCTCATGATCATCATCATTCTCCTCTTCATCATCATTGTCATCTCCCCCCTCCTCATCAACATCTCCATCATCATCATCATCATCTTCATCACAATCGTGATGATGATGGGGATGGTGATTATGATGGTGATGATGATGATGACGAGGATGATGGTAATGAGGATGATTATGATGATGGTGATGAAGATGATGATGATGATTATGATTATGGTGATCATGATGATCATGATGATGAACACGATGATGATGATGATCTTCATCATCATGACCATCATCCTCATCATCATCATAGTCCTCCTCTTCATCACCATTGTCATCTCCCCCTTTCTCATCAACATCTCCATCATCATCATCATCATCTTCATCATCATCATCATCATCTTCATCAGCATCGTCATAATCATCAACATCTTCATCATCATCACCCTCATTATCATCATCATCTCATCATCATCATCATCATCATCATCATCACCATCGTCATCATCATCAAAATCTTCATCATCATTGTCATGTCCCCCTTCCTCATCAACATCTCCATCATCATCATCATCATCCTCATCATCCTCATCATCATCATCCTCCTCCTCCTCCTCCTCCTCATCATCATCCTCCTCTTCATCATCATTGTCATTCCCCCTTCCTCATCAACATATCCATCATCATCATCTTCTTCATCATCATCACCATGATGATGATGGTGATGATGATGAAGATGTTGATGATGATGACGATGGTGATGAGGATGATGATGATGGTGACGATGGTGATGATGATGAAGATGTTGATGATGTTGACGATGGTGATGAGGATGATGTTGATGATGATGATGATGGATATGTTGATGAGGAATGGGGAGATGCCAATGATTATGAAGAGGAGGACGATGATGGTGATGAGGATGATGATGGTGAGGATGATGATGGTGATGGTTATGGTGATGATGATGATGGTGATGACGATGATGGTGATGCGGATGATGATGATGATGGTGATGATGATGATGGTGATGATGATGATGATGATGATGATGAGGATGATGATGGAGATGTTGATGGGGAACGGGGGGATGACAATAATGATGAAGAGGAGGACGATGATGATGATGATGAGGATGATGGTGATGATGATGATGATGATGATGATGATGATGATGATGGAGATGTTGATGGGGAAGGGGGGGATGAAAATGATGATGAAGAGGAGGACGATGATGATGATGATGATGAGGATGATGGTGATGAGGATGATGATGGTGAGGATGATGATGGTGAGGATGATGATGATGATGGTGATGATGATGATGATGATGACGGTGATGATGATGATGGTGATGAAGATGATGATGATGATGGTGATGATAATGATGATGATGAGATGATGAAGAGGAGGACGATGCTGCTGCTGATGATGATGATGGATATGTTGATGAGGAATATGATGATGATGGAGATATTGATGAGGAAGGGGCATGACAATGATGATGGAGATGCTGATGATGATGATGGTGATGTGATGGTGATGGTGATGGTGATGGTGATGGTGATGACAATGATGATGATGAAGAAGATGATGATGATGGAGATGTTGACGAGGAAAGGGGAGATGACAATGATTATGAAGAGGTTCATGATGGTTATGTTGTTGATGATCACCACCACCACCATCATCAATATATTCATCATAATTATCATCTCCCCCTTCCTCATCAACATCTCCATAATCATCATCATCATCATCATCATCATCATCATCATCATTACCACCACCATCATCATTTTCCTCATCACCATCATCATCATCATCATGAGGTGCATGAGCATGTCTCAAAACTTCCCTACGAAGGGAGCAGATGACGTGCATGAGCATGTCATCATCATGGAGATGTTCATGATGATCATGAACATCTCCATCATCATCATCTTGTTCATCATCACCATCATCATCATCTTCATCACCATTGTCAACATCATCAACATCTTGATCATCATCCTCATCATCCTGTTATACCTCTATATTTCACAATGTCGCATCCCCATCACAAAACAAGTTGACGACACTTTCCCTACTGTTTTAAACCATCCAGAAGATACAGATGATGAGTCAACCTTGAAGGTGAATCCACCCTGCCAAGTTTTGACCCACCTTGGACTTTATTTTCACACACTACCGCGCCTTGCTATTTTCCCAAAACGCGGTACTAGACACTACCGCGTTCTGCTTTTTCCCCAAAGCGCGGCAGTGCCGCGTTCTGCAGTCTTTGCAAAGCGCGGTACTCTTTTAATAGCTTTTTTTCCTTGGATCATGGGATTTTGGATTTTCGAAGATAATGGAAGATTGGGTTCCTTGATTCGATCTCAAATCATCTCCTTCGATTAGAAACCCTGATCCACTTATCTCTCCTTAGATCCACCCATCTCTCTTGTTGGTTAACCTCACCATTCACTATAAAAGAGAGGTATGCCATTGGAAAAGGGGAGACTCTGGAGAGCACCAAACTTATGGCCTTGCAGCATTGTGGAGATAGCTAGAGGAGAAGACACTTGGAGTTGGAGGATTGGCTTGGACATCAAGCACCTTTTGTAAGTATTCTTCAAGTTGTAATGGAATAACTTGTCTTGTTTTCCCAAATCATGTGTGTTAATTTTGTTTTAATGATATGATTTGTATCTTTCATAGATTTAGATCCTAACTCATGTTTCAGGTTTCTAGAGAATAGTGCATTCTTGTGTCTTGGTTCCATTTTGACAGGTTCACTTGTGAGGGCTTGGAGCTTGGAGCAAATACCAAAAACAAGCGTTTGGATAGAAGGTCAGTTAAACTCCTTCTATTCTCTTCAGCATTTTAATCCTGAGATGTTTGTTAGATCTAGGGATTCAAGGTAGCATTTGTTTTGTTTTGTTCTTAGCCTAGAGTTAGTTAAAGTCTGCTTTAGTCTAAGGGAATTTTGACTTATCCGTAGGGCAGAATTCCACATAACAAGAATGGCGACTCCGCTGGTTTTGATTACTGCTTGATTGATTCAATTCATAGTCATTTATCTTTGAATTGTGAGTTTTTGTTGCACTTCAAACCAGTTTGAATCTTGGTCCCTTTTTGACCCTTATTCACCCCTCCTCGCAGTATTAATCTCCCTGTTTAATTACTGAGTCCCCTGGGTTAGCAACAACCCTGAAAACTTTATTTTTTCTTTTCCAGTTGCGCTTTTTCCCTCCCTTGCCACAGTACCGCGCCCTCATAACTACTTCCAGCGCGGTAGTACCGCGTCCTAGGCCTTAGTACCAGAGCGGTACTTACACAGTGCCGCGCTTCAGCTAGACTATAGACCGCGGTAGTGTCTGCAAGTGTTTAAATTTTTTTTATCTTTGCTTGGTTTCCTGAGTTTCTCTCTGCCTTAGGTAGTCTTTACTGTTGCCTGTTAGCATCCTGGTTAATTTCCAGTCTGAATGGTGTGCTTATTACCTAGTTTGTGAGCTTGATTGTTGATTGAATTAGTGGCACTTTTGACATATGGATCATTTTTCCAGTCTGATTGCATTGACTTGATTTTTTCACCACAACCAACTCAACACCATTATTCTCTTTTACTGAATACTGTAGTTTTTACAGTCATATTATCATTATCATTTTCAGTAAATTAAAAAGATCATTAGTGGAAGAGTAATTTTGTTGTTTAAATTGAAAAAGTTTAGTGGTATTTTGCATAGGGAAATGAACCATTGATTTTGCCATAGAAATTCTAATTGTAGAAGCATTGTAGATTGTAAAATCAGTGCATTGAAAAGAGTGTTTACTTCAGTTTGGCTTTGTTTATGAATCGAAAAGAAAAGAAAAATCTTTTACTTTGATTGCTTGTGAATATTTTTTATGCATACTTGATCGAAGAACCTCTATCTTTACCTTAGCTAGATTTCATCGAAGACAAAGGCTTATTTGTGATTCATTCTCATTTGCATGGTTTGAGTCGTCATAACACCATCAAGTTTCACGTACACTACCCGATTGAGTAAGGCAGCCACTAAAATTAATCACCCTAATTAAACCAACTTTAACCTCACTTGAGGAAATCAAAAGAATTTGGTAGTTAGGTAGGACACCGGGGATAGGCATCAAAATAATTCCCCCTTGTCACTTTCATCTGAGACATAGTCGTTGTCTTTAGGGAACTAAAATCCTCTAGTACTTATTGACACGGTCACAGCTAGTTTGTGGAGGGGCCTCCTGACTGTTTCCAACTTTCAGGGGTTAAACGGCCGCGAGATTGAGAACCGGACGGACTTTGTGGAATACCGCACTCCACTTAGCCCTAAGGCAACATCGATCGCTGTCTTCTTCGGAAGGCTGAAGTGCCCAAAACCTTTTCCAACGTGTCATGAACGAGGTGGCTTAGTATCTATTCTACTAGGGCTCTTTTACCCAGGATCCCTTTCGGTAGAGGGATATCCTTCTTATATCGGTCTCTCATGTTGTATCGTTCGACTTGGATTTCATCACCTTGCGAAGGATACAGCCTGTTGAGGTCTCCAGCTCTTAGTTAGGAGTTTGCTTGCTATCTCACCTTTGTAGAGGGTCATTTTTTTATTTATAGGGACTGCTTGTTGGCATTCTGGCCATTTTTGTTGATCAGCTCGCTTATTGAGACATCGATCTCAGTATAGATTTTAGAGCTTGCTTTTTTGGCCTGTGAGCCTTGCTTTTTCTAGCTCCTCTTCTGCACACTTGGTTGCATTAGAGTTTTTGAGTTCTTTGTTTATGATACTGCCCCCGATTTTCATTTTCCTGTCATCATGTCAGATTTACCACGAAGATCACGAAGACAATAGGGCCAAAGCCCTCCACCACCACCGCTGCCACGGACTACTGGTCCGCCTGCATCACGCATTCCCGCTCCTCCTGGCTGCGGTGCTGGTCGAGGCAATATTCCACCGCCGATACGTACAACATCTTCAGTTACGCCCGTAACTTCCACACACAGCACAGTCTCAGAATCTATTACAGCTTCTGCAACCACTAGCACGTCTGAGACTTCCACTGTCACCTCACCTACTGTCATTCCAGATTTATCTGTCACAGTAGACACAGTTACCGCAACTGAACCTAGTACAACCCAGAATACTAGACCAGAGGTCATCCTTCTACCGGATGCCAACACTTCCCGTCCATTAGACACTTTTCACGATGATATAGACGGATCTATTGGCACCACAGAAGGATCCGACCAAGACATACCTCGCTTAATTTCAGTCCCAGGCGGATACGTTGAAATCATCGAAGATACTCGTCTACCTGACACACCTTTTGAACCTGATTATGGCTTCATTACGTCCCAGGCGGAACCCCCGCCTGTTATTACTACATCACCCAGTGTTCATCCTCAGGAGACAAGTTCTTCTAGCAACGTACCTCGTACTACAGCTCTACCCAACCTCCCTCCGGGACATGAAATCATGGCTTCCATCCAGTCTAGTATGGTTAGTCTAGCGAACTCTCCGTTAGCATCGGCACGGTTTAGACGCAGCACAGAGCACATGCTCTCGTCAGTCTCTAGATATCCCCCTGACACTCGTCCTTCTGACTATAGGGATCCCAACATCCCGTCTAGCACAGAGTTTCGACACTCCTTTGCAGACGGCGCAGGACCTTCAGATGTTACCATACCTAGTTTCCTGCCGGATCCCCAAAACCTTTTTCAGGACATGAACTCGGACCCAGTTTTCGAGGGTCCTCCTATCATTGAACATGTCATGGACGACACTAATACCCCTGGGCTAAATTCCCCGCATTTACTGTCATCACCCATATTTGATGCACATTCTATGAGGGATAACCCAGTTTTTTCCCCGTCCTCACCTGTTCGATATGGACGACCCCCTCCGCAAATAGGTACTTTTGGTGCCGTTGGCCAATCCACGTTATCATATTTGACCAGCGGCGGAAGAACGCTTAGTCACACTGTTGGATCTTCCGGTTGGACCGGAGGATCATCCTCAGCCACCATTTACACTATTTCAGGAGGTGCACAACCGACTACAGTGGTCCCCAACCCTAGCTACCAAATTCCCCCTGGTGGGCCATCAACCCAACCAGTTGGTGGACAACCTTTTGTTGGGAACCCTGTTCCAAGTCAACAACCTCCAACTGGTGGGCCATCAATCCAACCAGTTGGAGGACAACCTTTTGCTGGGAACCCACTACCCAGTCAACAGCCTCCTCACATAGGGCCATCCAACCTAACTGCCGGCGGACAACCTGTTGGCTCGATCCAACAAGCTTCCCAACCAGCAGTGTCTACTCAGTTCGGTATGTACAACCCACCTGGCAGTGGGCAACTTTATTCCGGTGTTCCAACCGGGCCTCACTCTCAACAACCCCTGTCAGGCATGCTTCCTTCTTGGGATCATCAAATCCCACAGAGTGGGGGGTACTCACTTTTTGGAAACTGGAACCAAGCTGGGGGGCAATCTCAGATTTCCCCCAACTTGAATTCTGGCTTCCCTTACCCATCAGCTGCCACCGCTCCATGGAACCCATCACTTCAATTTCCACTCGCTCCTCAAGCAGGAACGAGCCTTCCATGGACACCACCCGCCACAGCCACCCCCCAACCCTGCTATGGGAAATCCTCCACTTGCACAGTATGGTGGTAACATCCCTGGAACACAACAATTCCAAGGAACTTTTCCCCCAACAAGGAACAGCAACCATTCCTGGGTATCAACAGCCTTAGGGTACTATACCCACTCAGCAGAACACTCACCAACCGGTTGCTTACAATCAACCGGTTAACCAGATGGCTTACCATCCACAGAATTTCCAGAAGTATCCCGCGGGAAACTCATATGGGTATAACACACAGCAGTATGCTTTGCAGGGCCCTCCAGGGTTCTCGGCACCACATGGTTATTACTCATTCTCGCAAACCAACCGTCAACTTCCCTTTTTGGCCACACTTGATCTACCTGATTTGTCGAGGCTTATCAACGATCCTATATGGCACAACCTCACTGGCCACCTATCCCAACCAAACTACCATCGGAAATTCCTAAGTTCGATGCCAAACCCGGGGAAGACCCCAAGAACCACGTGATGACCTTCCATCTCTGGTGTTCATCCAACTCCTTGATGGATGATTCCATCCGACTTCGGCTCTTCCAACGCACACTCACCGGAACGGCAGCAAAATGGTATATCGAGTTGCCACAACACTCTTTTCGTGATTTCAACACTTTGGCTATGCAGTTTCTGACACATTTCCAGCTTCCCATCCGGTATGAGACTGGAACAGAACTGCTAACTTCACTACGTCAAACCACTTCTACACATATTTCGGATCACATCCACGAGTGGCGAAGACGCCGTAGGCTAATAAAGGAACCTATTCCGGATCAGCTACTTGCTGATTGGTTTACAAAATCCTTTTTGCCTCCCATAGCCAGAGATATTGCTATGCGCGGACCGGTCACGGAAGAACAAGCCATCTCGGCAGCACAATACATGGATTTAGTATATACTCAATCCGGTACTTTACATGAACTTCTTCCACATGCCTCCCTCGTTCACACTGATCCTACAAAGCCTACCACTGAACCACCCATCGATGGTATCGTTGGTTCAGTCAAAGCTCAGCCTGCTACCAACTCGACGGGGCAACAAGCTTCTGCTTCCCCCGCTTTTACCCAGGCCGCTTCAAAAGCTTCCACCTCTCCTGCTGTCTCCTCCGAAGTGAATGCAGTCCAATCTACATCACAACCATCCGGAGGAAAGAAGAAAAATAATCGTGGTAAACCCAAGAAGAACCAGCAGGAGAACCCCAAGCCACAACCTACCCAGAATGACCAAAAACCACGTCGGAAAGCTAAGTTTCCCTGCTTGATTTGTCAAGATGATCATTATATGCGTGACTGTCCCTACAAGGATGAGGTCCATAAGTTCGTTAAAGAATCCTCTCGACCGGCAGTGCTAACTGACCCTTTCCCCCAACAGCAACAGCAAATGGTTGCCCAAGAATCCCCACAAGGGGGCAACCCGACCAATCCTTCCCGTGGAGAGACGTCCACAAACCGCGAAATCCTAATGACAAGTAATGAAGAGATTAATATCACCACTCGTTCAAAGACGTATGACAATCCTCCAAGTTCAAACAAACAATTGGAGACAGCCAAAGGCAAATCTCCTGTTGAAGATCCGATTCCTATTTCCCCCCCCTAATGGTCATCTCCATATCGAGAGACCACTTATGGATACAGTGCTACGCCCACCCAAGGGCACCATACGAAAGGCGACATTCAATCCGAATGCGCGAGCTGCCCAAAACTACAACATTGTTGAGGATTTGGCTCAAGCACCTTGCGCTATGTCGACCCTCGAAGTTCTCCAACACTGCCCCACGTAGCGTAGAACCCTACTTTCAGCACTGGGGGCACTGGACCTAGATACTTCAAACTCCATTATGTTTAACTTGGAGCACGCTAAACCTAGGCTTTCTCACCAGTTAGCCTTCCAGGTGCACACAAAAATCCGTGGGAATGTCATCCACCGCACTGTGTTAGATGAGGGTGCTTCCACGTCGATTATGTCTTTGAACTGCTGGAGAGCCCTCGGCTCACCTGAGGTCACAACTTCTCCCACTACTCTTAGGGCGTTTGATGGACATGGTTTTCAACCATATGGACTCATCCCCTCAATCGGTGTTGAACTGGGGGGCAAGACAGTATCCGTACACATCGAGGTCGTAGATGCACCTTTGGATTACAATCTCCTACTTGGTCGGAACTGGTTCTACGCCATGACCGCCATAGCATCTACAGTCTTCCGGATTGTACAATTTCCTCATGAAGGGAAAATTGTCATTATTGATCAACTGGATTACTGCATCCCAGACTCCCATCCGAACTCCACCAATACCGTCCCGTTATTGGATCAACCTCGGTACCGGTTCCAAGACATAGGTGTTGGTCTCATGAAGGATTCATCCCTCATTGGAGTTTTTCCAGAGCTGGGAACCCATCTTCAACCAGTCAACATGATTTCATCCCACGTCACCCCTTCCGATGATTCATGGGAGATCCCGAGTCCTACTCAGATCCAAGGCTATGGCAATTCCATGCCTTTGAACAGAAACCTTGCAGCATACGACGCGATCCAATCAGCCACAGATTGGGTCGACTGTTCTACTGATCACACAGTGGCACAGCTCTCGACTGAAACTCATACACACCCACCATTGTTTGATCCTCTCAACTTGATTTTTCCCACTGACGAATCAATCATAGAGGTTATATGTGGTGATGAGCCACCATGGGGAAATTTTCATCATCGATCTTCATTCCCCACTATTCAGTCACTTGAGCCTGACGTCAAATCCAGTGCTTCACTCGGGATGGTGCAAACCAAGTTCCCCACTTCCCTCGACGAAGTATTTTCAGAAGGAAACTTGGCCAACCTTATGGCAACCACTCCCATCGATATTTCGGTAAAGCCTGGTATCGTGGAAAATGTACACATTGGCAAAACATGTACTCCTCTCGAAACGGAGTTCTATAATGCCTACTTTAAAACTTTCCACGATGTTTTCGCTTGGAGTTATGAAGAGATGCCAGGGATCGACCCGTCGATTGTGGTCCACGAAATTCCAACTTTCCTTGGCGCCCGACCTGTTCGGCAAAAGCTTCGACCCGTTCATCCTCGTAAGGCAGCCGCCATTAAAGCAGAAGTTGAAAAACTTTTGCGTGCTGGTTTTATCTATCCTGTCCCATTGACAGAATGGGTATCCAACATCGTCCCTGTAGCCAAGAAACAGGGAACGATTAGAGTCTGTGTTGATTACCGTGATTTGAACAAGGCTTGTCCCAAGGACAACTACCCAACTCCGTTTATCGACCAGATCATCGATAACTGTGCCGGAAGTGTTATCTTCTCATTTATGGATGGCTTCTCTGGCTATAATCAGATCGATATCCTCCCAGCCGACCAGCACAAAACGGCCTTTATCTGCCCTTGGGGGATCTTTGCATATCGAAAGTTACCTTTTGGCCTCAAAAATGCCGGGGCAACTTTCCAACGGGCGATGTCCTACGCATTTCATGACATCAAACATATCGTAGAGCCATATCTTGATGACCTTCCCGCTCATTCTCGAACTCGGGAAGAACATCCAGATCACTTGAGTGCCATTTTCGAAAGGTGCCGGCGCTACAATATACGTTTGAACCCGCATAAGTGCGTCTTCTGTGTAGAAGCCGGAAAACTGTTGGGCTTCATAGTCTCCAAAGACGGGATACGTCTAGATCCCGCAAAGGTAGCAGCTATCATAGCCCTGCCTTCACCTACCAATATTCCAGAACTTCAATGTTTGCAAGGGCATGCAAGCTTTCTACGCCGTTTTATCTGCAATCTGTCCGAGATAACAAAAGGCTACATGCGGCTTCTCAAGAATAATGTTCCCTTCATATGGGATGATGAAGCCCAACGCTCCTTTGACAATTTAAAGGCAGCCTTAACCAAAGATCCTGTGATTCAACCCCCCAATTACACACAGGACTACATCCTTTATCTCGCAGCCTCGATTTCCACCATTGGTATGGTGTTAGTCCAGGAAGACCACAACGGCATAGAACATGTGGTGTACTATCTTAGCAAGAGTCTTCTCGACTCTGAAACTCGCTACTCACATGTTGAAAAACTGGCTCTGGCAACAATATTTGCTGTCCAGAGATTCCGTCACTACATCTTACTCCGTCGGACCACCGTCATCGCCGATTTCAATCCAATGTACTATATCCTCACACGACAAGTGCTTGGGGGAAAGTACTCCCGTTGGATTGTCATCCTTCAAGAGTTTGACTTGGAATTTGTCAAAGCCAAGTCTAAGAAATCTCTGGTCTTCGCTGAGTTAATTTGTCACCTGCCCCGTGCTACCGAGCAATCCGAGCCCATTGATTCTCTTCCCGACGAATCATTGTTCCTCATTAGCATGTCTGATCCATGGTATGGGGATATTCTCTTATATCTCCAAACCCAACACTTCCGTCCCGATCTCACCCGCGATGAACGACGACGTATCAGACATCACGCAAAATATTACCTTATAGTGAACGATACTTTGTATCGACGTGGTGTCGACATTGTCCTTCGACGCTGTTTGACCTTAGATGAGGCGGAACACGTTCTCAATGACTGCCACGCTGGAGCATGTGGTGGTCATCTCTCTGGGATGGCTACGGCCCAGAAAATTCTGCGAGCGGGGTACTTCTGGCCCTCAATTTTCAAAGACTGCATTGAAACAGTCAAGAAGTGTCCGCCATGTCAATTCTTTCATAGCAAAGCACGCTCGCATCCTGCTCCACTCCATCCTGTCATTGCCGTCGGCCCCTTCTCCAAATGGGGCATCGATTTTATGCACTGTAAGCCCACTTCAGCCGGGGGGCATAGCTATGTCATAGTAGCTGTCGACTATTTTACAAAATGGGCTGAAGCGATGCCTACATATGCTGAAGACGGCAAAACAGCAGTGCAGTTCATATTCAATCATATCATAGCTAGATTCGGTGTCCCACAGTCTATTGTGACCGACCATGGTTCCCATTTTAGGAACCATATGATCGAAGAACTAAGTGCCAAACTGGGTTTTCGCCACGAAAACTCAACCCCGTATTACCCACAAGCTAATGGCCAAGTTGAAGCCATCAATAAGGTCCTGAAACGAATGATTCAGCGCATTGTGGGTACCCAAAAATCCAATTGGCACTCAGCTCTGTTCTCAGCACTGTGGGCATACCGAACCTCAGTGAAAAGTGCTACTGGGTTTACACCATTTCAATTGGTGTACGGCCTGGAAGCCATTCTCCCGATTGAATATGAAATTCCATCACTCAAGATAGCCATAGAGCTACTTCCACACACTACTTCCGAAGAAGAACGGTTTCTATACCTAGCCAAGCTAGATGAAACCCGCCGCGACGCCGCTTTGGCTAATGAAGCTCACAAAAAACGCGTCAAGGCTCAATACGACAAATCCGTTCAACCTCGAATCTTCAATGAGGGTGACCTCGTACTTACATATGATCAGATGCATGATAAGCTCGGAAAAGGTAAACTTGAATCTATGTGGTACGGCCCCTTCATTGTAAAATGTGTCTTAGAAAAAGGAGCCTATGAACTAATCGATTGTGATGGTACGCCATTGGCACGGCCCCGCAACGGGCTATACCTCAAGCGTTTCTACGCGTGAGATTACCCTACGTGGGTTACTTCTTGTACATAGTGTACTTAGTTTTCTTTTTGCTTTCTTTTTAGTGTGCGCATGAACCTCATGTATCTACTCTTACTTTGACTCGTGCCTTTATGCGCAGATGTCTACCTACTTTGGATTCGCCGACGGTGCAAGCCGACATACCCGGAATCTCGCTTCCGCAGCATGGGTGATCTATTCCCCCACTGGCGAGTTGATTTCTTCAGGAGCCAATTGTTTAGGTCCTGCAACCAACAATATCGCAGAGTACCATGCAGTCATTGGTCTCTTGACAGAGGTTGCTTCACTCGGGATTGAATCCTTATCGGTCTTTTTAGACTCCCAGCTCGTGGTTTCTCATCTAAACCGTGTTTACACAGTTCGCGATCCTACATTACTTCGTTTATTTCGAAGAGTACGCCTCTTGGAACGGTCATTTGATTTTATCACATATCAACACATACCGAGAGAATTCAATTGTATTGCCGATTCATTGGCTAATTACATTTTGGATTGGCATCTTGCCCATACATAAACACATCATAAAAAATAAAATGCACAAGTCATTTAGATCATAAATAGGTCCATATCACTGTATATAAAAGTGTTTTTTCCAAAATACATAAAGTTTGTGTCAAAGACAAAATCGGGGATCAAATCCCATATACAAAAAATTGGCCCTCAAAGCCTACATATCATGTACATGCCGCAAAAAGATCGAAAGACCATCTATGGAGATCTAGGAGACCTATCATGTCCCTCATCGGACTCCTCCCGCTGCTGGTGGTAACACATCACAGCTCGAACCACCTTGCGAAGAAGTCGACTGATACGACCAGGTACACCTACAGTATGCCGCTGGAGGTGGTAAGGGACGTCATCCATCCGCATAGCAGGGATACCATGAGTCAATCCCTGCAGGTTCCTCTCAATGTCCCGGACGCCTCCTACCTCGTCTTCATCTTCTTCTTCGACAGGATCAGTTGGACGATCGACACCACCACGACGTAGTGGAGAGTATCCAGCTGGCCTCTGTGGTCCACGGTCTGCAACATGCATGCGAGTATATGTTAGGCATCTTTTACACATTCTAAAAAAGCAATAAAAATTAAAATATTCAAAAAAGAAAAAATACATATCCATGAAGGTCATACCAGAGTTGTCCCAGTCATCGTCCTCCGGCAATGCCAAGTCGATATCCTCACGGAAATCTACCCCTGAATAGGGATAGTCGTCAATCATGACTATCTGCTCCTCTAACCAAGAGAAGAAGTCCTCTCCAAAGGCTAGCTGCTGAGGTCCCCCGAGGCGTCCAGCATAGTCACTCCATCGAGCCATCCATGGCTCAGTAGGTGGACGAGGGGGCATAGATATCTGTGGGCGCAGTAGTGGCACCCTTGCCAGAAAGAAAGTGACCAGGATGCTCCCATAGCCAAACTGGGTATTTTTCCCAGTCCTACACTTGTGCACCTGTTCCTTCAGATTGGACAACACTGCATCGCACCAGTTGAAAACTGTTCCTCCCATGCACTCTGCTGCGAGATTCACCTGCGTGCGGGATGCCTGATGTGGACTCACACTTCCCGCTGCACGCGTAATAGTGAATAGCAAGGTTTTTAAAGGAAGATTTGTGACCTCTTTTATGGCCACCTTCCCACTTTTCTTACTCGAACCTGCCTGGCAATATCGAGCAATTAAATCATCTGTGCTTGATTCTGAAGCGGTGTACCCGGTAAAGCTCGGTCGGGCCCCTCTCTTTGAGAGGCCCCGTGAGGAAGTAAATATCCTCAAGTTGGATTTCAAGCACATGCTCTCCCACTCGGAAAGCTTGAGTGTCAGGCTCCCACAATTGGATAAGGTGAGTAAGGAGTTTAGGCTGCTGGCGGATCCCTTTGGTCTTGAAAAACTTTAGCAAACCACATTCTCGCAATGCGGTCACGGTTGGTAAGTCATTTTCGACTGCAAAATCATCCGCTTCGTGCTCTCTCTCTTTCCAGCTTACCATTTTGCTCCGAATAAGTTGCAAATCCCTGCAAAAAGGCAAACAAAGCAATTAGTAACTATTTAACAACTTACTTCCAGCAAAAAATTGGAGAAAATTTGATTTTTTGAACTTAAATTTCGCACGTGCCGCGCCTGGAGGACACCCTACCGTGCGGCAGTCCACAGTGCCGCGCCTCATTTTGGGGTTACAGCGCGGCACTGTTCAACAGTACCGCGCCTTTCGATAAGTCCCCCCGCGCGGTAGTACGGTGAGCGATTCTTGCCCAAAAGGGCTTGCCAAAAAATTATTTTTTTCCCGGTGAAAGCAAAAATTTCTTACATTAAATGAAAGAGGGGCTCAAGCACTCTTACCTGGCGCAGACGGCGGTCGAAGTGGTGTCCCAGAACTCTCGGTATCGATCCTTGAAATTTTGCTCCAAAATGGGTAAAAATGTCTCCTTTGGGTAAAAAACACAAATGAATAGTAATTTCTATTTTTACCATGCCTTATATAGCATTTTTTCACATTTTTTAATTAATTAATTAATTACTATTTCAAATAAATAAACCCTTCTTCACATTGCTAATATCCAGTTGTTGAGCATTTATTGACAGGATCTGCGGTAGAAACGGGATGCATTCATACCGGTGTTTATTCGTAATTTGACCTTCATATTGAGCCCACTTTATCTTTTTCGTGCTCTGGATTTAAAACTTGAAAAAGATTCCAAGCGCTTTCACACCTGTGTCGTGCTTGTCAAACGCAAGTAAACGGTGTCGAGTACGGTCAGCTTTACTCATGCTCGTTAAACGATGAGGAAAGTATTATCCTGGTTGTATTTTATTCTTTTTTTTCGGACCAGAATAATTTAAAATTTACGAAAAAGACCATAGGAGTCCATAGTTAAGCTCTTTTCAGACTCCTTAAAATTGAAAAGATTGCCAAGTGATCTTGACTCTTTCACACTTGTAAAAGTATTTGAAAGGTCGTCTATTCGGTGATAGGTTACCCCTTTTTCGGCCTGTCTAGACTATTTACGAGAAAGGTATACCTCAGTCAATCTCGACTGGGAGAGTTCTCTCGGGAATTGTTTTACACTTTTTCGGGACCGAGGGACTAAATTTTACGAAAAAGTACGTTATGGAGCTTCCTTTAAGTTTTTTAGGCTCTCTAAATATGAAAAACTACCGAGTTTTCCCTTCCTTGGACTCGTTAAAATATTAACATCGAAGGACCCACTTTGGGACGAACCCCTCCTTTCTCAGGTTCGTAAAACATGTGAGATTGGACTCATCCACAAGATGAGCTACACCGAGCATCTGTTATCCTCTTCAAGCTCGCAAAACAAGAAAGAGGTACTCGTCCATCATGTCAGGGAAATATGGGGGAACAAGTCAAGTTTATCTATGGCAGCTTGTCAGTCGTTACCTTTGAACATGGCATGTGTCCATCTCTTGTCTATATTTGGGTATCCGTCTTTCATTGAGTTATAGTCATCATCATGGGTCGTCTCCCTGGCCACGAGTCCGCTCATCCGGTGTCTATCCTCTATTTTTCAATAATCCCTGCTGCCGAGTCTTGTTACATGCCGTTATATGTTCAAAGGGTTGCATTGTATCGAGTCGTTCATTGTGTCAGGCCTCCGCTCTGTCAGTACATACTCCATTACTTCATCATCCTATCATATGTGCCGATTTCGTGTTGATGATGTGGGAATCATCATGGCCCACCTTCGACGAGTCTATTCCTGTCGACACCAAATCACTATCCGGGAATTAGACTTAGAGATCAACCATTAAGTACCTTGGTACCTGCATGCCTCAATGGCAGGTTTCCTCGCGTTTGACAGTAGGTTCACATCATTGACCTGTGATCAAGCGATCTCTCGGATGCTCGACATCAACTCATTCATTCACATTTCGTTGAGATGTACTATTGATACCTTGGGAATCATTGTCATTATTGGTGATCTCCCTCGCATTTGTTAACGGTCCACATCATTGACCGGTAATCAAATGGTTTCTACCATGTTCGACTTCAACACCTTGTAATCACATGGTTAGATTCGTATCTTTATGCGATCGGGTAGAAGACCCTGGGCGCATCACTGTATCTCGACTGTGTCCAGGCTGCGATGGAGATGTCTCTTGTATTGTCACATAGATCCACTTATTGTATTGGTCGTGGCTGTGTCATTATTATCTCATGGATCTACGATTGTTCATAGTAGCCATGATCTATCCACAGTTTACATTATCTCAGTACTCATGGATCTGCAATGTATTGGTCGGCAGCCATGCTTTGAGTCATCTGTTTCCGAGCATGGGAATGCCCGCCTCGGTGGTATATCTAACACTTTGTTTCTATTTTCAGCTCCGTGTCGCTCTCCTCAATGCTATCTCTGCACATTATATTCGTAAAGTCTTTCGGCCATCAGTCCCTTCTGACCTCACACTTTAGGGGGCATCTGTTATACCTCTATATTTTACAGTGTCGCATCCCCATCACAAAACAAGTTGACGACACTTTCCCTACTGTTTTAAACCATCCAGAAGAGACAGATGATGAGTCAACCTTGAAGGTGAATCCACCCTGCCAAGTTTTGACCCACCTTGGACTTTATTTTCACACACTACCGCGCCTTGCTATTTTCCCAAAACGCGGTACTAGACACTACCGCGTTCTGCTTTTTCCCCAAAGCACGGCAGTGCCCGCGTTCTGCAGTCTTTGCAAAGCGCGGTACTCTTTTAATAGCTTTTTTCCCTTGGCTCATGGGATTTTGGATTTTCGAAGATAATGGAAGATTGGGTTCCTTGATTCGATCTCAACTCATCTCCTTCGATTAGAAACCCTGATCCACTTATCTCTCCTTAGATCCACCCATCTCTCTTGTTGGTTAACCTCACCATTCACTATAAAAGAGAGGTATGCCATTGGAAAAGGGGAGACTCTGGAGAGCACCAAACTTATGGTCTTGCAGCATTGTGGAGATAGCTAGAGGAGAAGACACTTGGAGTTGGAGGATTGGCTTGGACATCAAGCACCTTTTGTAAGTATTCTTCAAGTTGTAATGGAATAACTTGTCTTGTTTTCCCAAATCATGTGTGTTAATTTTGTTTTAATGATATGATTTGTATCTTTCATAGATTTAGATCCTAACTCATGTTTCAGGTTGCTAGAGAATAGTGCATTCTTGTGTCTTGGTTCCATTTTGACAGGTTCACTTGTGAGGGCTTGGAGCTTGGAGCAAATACCAAAAACAAGCGTTTGGATAGAAGGTCAGTTAAACTCCTTCTATTCTCTTCAGCATTTTAATCTTGAGATGTTTGTTAGATATAGGGATTCAAGGTAGCATTTGTTTTGTTTTGTTCTTAGCCTAGAGTTAGTTAAAGTCTGCTTTAGTCTAAGGGAATTTTGACTTATCCGTAGGGCAGAATTCCACATAACACATCCTCATTGTCCTCATCATCATCATCATCGTTCTCCTCTTCATAATCATTTTCATCTCCCCCTTCCTCATCAACATCTCCATCATCATTATCATCTTCTTCATCATCATCATCAATTGCATCACCATCATGATGGTGATGGTGATGGTGATGATGATGATGATGATGATTATGATGATGGTGATGACGATGATGGTGATGAGGATGATGATGATGATGGTGATGAATATGATGATGATGATGATGATGACGACGATAATGAAGATTATGACCACGATGATGATGATGATATTTATCATCATCACCATCATCCTCGTCATCCTCATCGTCCTCCTCTTCATCATCCTTGTCATCTCCCCCTTCCTCATCAACATCTCCATCATCATCATCATCTTCATCATCATCATCATCATCATCATCATCATAATCATCATCGTCGTCTTCATGACCATCACCATCATCATCCTCATCACCATCATCCTCATCCTCACCATCACCATCACCATCACCATCACTATCACCATCAGCATCATGATGGTGATGCAGATGATGATGATGATGATGATGGAGATGTTGATGAGGAAGGCGGAGATGAAAATGATTATGAAGAGGAGAACAATGATGATGAGGAGGACGATGATGATGAGGAGGATGATGATGATAAAGATGTTGATGATTTTGACGATAATGATGAAGATGATGATGATGAACAAGATGATGATGATGGAGATGTTCATGATCATCATGAGCATCTCCATGATGATGACATGCTCATGCATGTCATTTGCTCATTTCGTAGGGCAGTTTTGAGACATGCTCATGCACCTCATGATAATGATGATGATGATGGTGATGAGGAGGATGATGATGATGGTGGTGGTGATGATGATGATGATGATGATATTATGAAGAGGATGACGATGATGATGATGGTCATGATGATGATGATGATGACGATGATGATGATGATGGAGATGTTGATGAGGAAGGGGGAGATGATAATGATGATGAATATGTTGATGATGATGATGGTGGTGATCATCAACAACATAAGCATCATGAACCTCTTCATCATCATTGTCATCTCCCCTTTCCTTGTCAACGTCTCCATCATCATCATTTTCTTCATCATCATCATCGTCATATTAATCACCATCACCATCACCATCACCATCACCATCATCATCATCAACATCTCCATCATCATTTTCATCTGTCCCTTCCTCATCAACATCTCAATCATCATCATATTCTTCATCAACATCTCCATCATCATGATCATGATCATCATCCTCATCATCATCATCATCGTCCTCCTCTTCATCATCATCATCATCATCATCATCATCATCACCATCATCATCATCATCCTCATCACCATCATCATGATCACCGTCATCATCATCATCATCACCACCATAATCATCATCATCCTCACCATCGTCATTCTCATCACCATTATCCTCATCATCATCATCGTCGTCCTCCTCTTCATCACGATTGTCATCCCCCCCTTCCCCATCAACATCATCATCATCACCATCATCATCATCATCATCATCACCATCATCATCATCATCCTCATCAACATCATCATATCACCATCATCATCATCACCACCATCACCGTCAACATCATCATCCTCACCATCATCATCCTCATCACCATCATCATCTTCATCATAATCATCGTCCTCCTCTTCATAATCATTGTCATCTCCCCCTTCCTCATCAACATATCCATCATCATCATCTTCTTCATCATCATCAACATCATCCTCATCACCATCCTCATTATCATCAACATCTTCATCATCATCACCATCATCACCATCATCATCATCCTCATCACCATCGTCATCATCACCATCATCTTCATCATCATCACCATGAAGATGATGGTGATGATGATGGTGATGATGATGAAGAAGATGATGATGGTGGATCTGTTGATGAGGAAAGGGGAATGACAATGATGATGAAGAGGAGGAGGATGATGATGATGATGATGATGGAGATGTTGACGAGGAAGGGGGAGATGACAATGATGATGAAGATGTTGATGATGATGATGATGGTGATGATGATGATGATGAGATGATGATGATAATGATTGTGATGATGATGAAGATGTTGATGATGATGACGATGGTGATGAATATGATGATGATGATGATGAAGATGATGATGACGATGGAGATGTTGATGAGAAAGGGGGAGATGACAATGATGATGAAGAGGAGGACTATAATGATGATGAGGATGATGGCGATGATGATGAAGATCATCATCATCATCGTGGTCATCATCTTCATCATCATCATCATCATCACCATCATATTCATCACCATCATCATCATCATCCTCATCACCATCATCCTCCTCATCATCATCATCATCACCATCACCATCACCATCACCGATCACGATGGTGATGCAGATGATGATGATGATGGAGATGTTGATGAGGAGGGGGGATATGACAATGATGATGAAGACGAGAACGATGATGATGATTAGGATGATCATGATGATGGTTAGGATGATGATGATGATGGTGATGATGAAGAGGAGGACAATGATGATGAGGATGATGATGATGACATAATGATGATGATGATGAGGGTTATGAGGATGATGGTGATGATGGTGATGATTATGGAGATGATGATGGAGATGATCATCATATCCATGATCATCATCATCATCATCATCATCATCATCATCAACATCTTCGTCACCATCATCATCATCATCATCACCATCATCATCATCATCATCATCATCTTCATCACCATCATCCTCATCCCTCATCATCATCGTCCTCCTTTTCATCATCACCATCATCATCATCATCCTCACCATCATCATCATCATCCTCATCCTCATCATCATCATTCTCCTCTTCATCATCTATGTCATCTCCCCCTTCTTCATCAACATCTCCATCATTATCATCATCTTCATCATCATCATCATCATCATCCGCATCACCATCGTCATCATCATCAACATCTTCCTCATCATCACCATCATCATCCTCATCCTCATCACCATCATCATCATCACCGTCATATCAATCATCGTCATCATCATCACCATAATCATCATCATCACCATCACCATCCTCATCCTCATCCTCATCGTCATCCTCATCATCCTCATCATCATCCTCCTCTTCATCATCATTTTCATCTCCCCCTTCCTCATCAACATCTCCATCATCATCATGTTGTTCATCATCAAACTGAACTGAGGAGATTCAAACTTGCGACCTATGTCTAGTCCCAAGTCTACCACCTCCGAGCTTGAAGTGCAGCTGACAATGGGACGACACAAGTGTAGTTTATTACCACCCTATTATTTTTTCGCTACAAATTATATGTTTTCTTTAATTTCATTTGTCAACTTTACGTATCCCTTTGTATGTTTTCCTTTAATTTCCTTTGTCAAATTTATGGTATCCCCCTTGACAAAGGAAATTATACAATGCATGCGCGCCTCTTAGACACACATGCACGCATCTACGCGTGCTCGTATTTGCATGCACATGTCTCTGTATTCAAATTGTTTTTGGCGCCCTTGCAAGCTTGGAATTTGCTTTGGATTTCCAAACCTTGAGGATCGGTCTGATTTATGGAAGAAGACATCAAATGTTGTAACTTCAGTTTTTTCACACCTAGTTCCACATATGCTCCACTAGTACACTGCAGATGAAATTGCACACACTTGTCGAGCTCTGTGTGCAGATTCTAACTATATATTTTTTGAATAGATCTGTTGTTGTTTTCTAGTTTTAATTCATTTTTAATTACACTCATGTTAAATTTGTAAAAAACATAGGTCGTTTATTTGGCCTATAACTTTTTATTGGCTTACCTATTTCGAGAACAGAAAAGAACCCACACAAGAGTATAAGAATACCTACAAGCTAAAAAAAATAAGTTTTTTTATTATTTTCAGACCATGATATGGTGTACCAACACTTGACCATGTCGTTTTAAGGCTTCACTGACTTTCGTAATTTAAAAAAAATATAAAATTAATTTTAAAATTTTGGAAAAATAGCCATGCACAAGATTCTTTTGTTTCCTACGCCTCTACATATTTTTTTCCTCATAAATTGACAATTTACATAACAAACAGGCGGCTAAACTAAGAGAAAAAATAACATACCAACCTTAAAATAATGACATTTTGGGGTGGTTATACCACGTTTCCATAAATAAAAGTTATATATTCCAGAAGGTCATCCGTCATTCTACGTTTCATCTTCTTACACCTAATTCAAAAAAAAATTGTAGGTATCTCTAATAATTCATTTTAATGATAATATTTATGTTTTCCAGCATATCATTGCAACTAACGTGTCATAATTGGGTATCATTACCTTGTACCAGCCCTAAATTTAGATATTGCAAATTAAAAGACACCGTATATCGGTGAAAACCCCTCGTCCTGGCCAAATTGTCGAATTTTTAGACAACTCCATTTTTTATTAGTCCTCGCAAAGGAAATTATTATAGTGATCAATTGGTCATAAACAAGGTTGAATTTTATATTAATACCAACAAATATTATAATGTTTTTCAAAGTTTTGTAATATTTATATATTAAACTTAATATTTTGAAAATATAAATTAATTTGTAGAATTTTAAAATTTTTTATTTCTATTTTATGATTGACTAAAAGATATGAAGTGACAAATTACCCCTGAAGGGATGTGAAATTGTTTAAACAAAATATTAATTTAAATTTTAAAAATTCAAAAAAGATTATAGATTGACATGTTGTCTTTGTACTAGAGGTTTTATTAATGATAATGAGTATTATCATTTTTGTGCATTGTATTATTGATAATAAGTACACAAGTGTCCCTCCTTTTTTTTTCAATTAGAAAAAATACTATACTTTATTGACAAGTATATGAAAGATAGAACCGAAAAAAAAACCTTCGCATGTGGAAGATCACACAAAACCGTCCGTCCGGACAAGAGATAAGAGGCTCCTATCTGGGCCAAAGACAACAAAGACCACAATAAAAATATTCCCCCATCTACATAGAGAAAAACCAGCCCATCCAGATAGGCCCAGACCAATAACCTAGAAAATGTTCAGTAAGTATATGGATCCCCAACCAAAGAACAAAAAAGAAAGACCACTACAACAACAACACTAAAGGAAGAGTATAAAAGGATCAAAATAAGAAGAAGCTACCAACTTCCCGAATAATATCTCCATCCCAAAGCTCAAAAAATAGAGTACCCTCCAACGAATGAAGAGCATGCTTCGAGAGGGCGTATGCAGGACCATTCTCAGAATGAGGGATATGTGAATACTAGATACCCTGAAAAGGATGATGTAGATACCCGATCTTGTGAAGCCAAGGAGGAAGAGCAATGGTATTGATACTCCCCAAATAGTTAATCCAGTTAATTACCACTTGTGAATCACCCACAATCTGCCGTAGTTCCAGGTCACGCACACTTGCAAATTAAAGGATCATCCAGAGTGCAAAAATTTCACTTTTGGTGTTTTCCCCCGAACCAAAATTCATCCAGATATTAAAGAATTTACCATGGTTTAATGCAATGACCCCGCCCGCCCCACAAAGTAATCCCGACTCCTGCGAGGCCCCATCAAAATAAAAAAAAAATGTCAAAAAGAGTGTAGTGGTGGTTCTGCAAATAGGAATAATCATATCATATTTTTTATCCAACCTAACTCCCACTTCAAACTGATCCATCACCGCATTCCGTGCCACCCAACCCGACTAAATATATTTATCTTCAAATATAGTTAAATTTCGCGCCTTCCAAATGCCCCACAGCACCAGACAAAATAATTCAGCATCACCACGTTTTAAAACATGACAGGCATGTAATATGCGTGACCGTGAGTAATCAGACCAATTTGGAAAACCCACCGATGAACGTCGGACCAATTCCCAAACCTGTAAGCTGAATGCACATTTAAAAAAAAGGTAAACATCCCCATCATCACCCAGTTTACACAAACAACAAACATTCGGGCCTATAAACCCACGTCTCTGCAAATTTGACCAAAACAGGAGCTTATCCCAGTGCTAACCACATGAACACCTTGACTTTTATCAGGATGATCCATTGCCACAGTAACCTATGCCACCAAACAACAGAGGACCAGGCATGAAAGAATGTGCCATATAATTACATGTGTCCCTCCTTATAATTACATGTCCTGTCATTTTTTAAACACAATGTACTTTGACTTCTATAAACCTTAAGTGCATCTACTAATTACTAATTTTTAAAACATAAAAACTAAAACTATTTCTTTTTGTTAATATCTAAAAAAGTATCAATGTATGATTACAACAAGTCATTATTAAAAAATAAAAAAATAATTAAATAAAATTTAAAACAACTAAAACTAAAAAAATTATCAAGCAATTATTCATTATTAATTAATTATTTAAAATATTAAAAAAACTAAAAACTAAAACTTATTTTTAAATCTTAAAAAAAAAAAAAAACTAGTAAGTAATTATTAATTAATTATTAAAAAACCTTAATAATTAATTATTAATTATTAATAAAATATTTAATTACTAATTATAAAAAATTAAGAACTTTTAAAAACTATGAAAAAAATTTAAAAACTAAAACTTAATTTTTTTAATATAATATCACCATCAATTATACAAAATAATTTATATAATATCATACATAAAGAAACCCTCAGTGAAGCTCTTGAGTGAAAGTTAATATTTGCAGTTAAACCTTCAGTGAAATTGTCGTGAAGTTCTGGACATTTTGTGGTGAAAACCTTCAATAAAGATCTGCGGTGAAAAACCCTCGGTGAATCTTCACGGTGAGAAACCCTTGGTGAAGCTCTTCAATGAAAATCCTCGGTAGTGAAAGTTAATATTTGCGGTTAAACCTTCGGTGAAATTGCGCTAAAGTTCTAGACATTATGCGGTGAAAACCTTCATTAAACTTTAAGGGCATTATGTGGTGAAACCTTCGATGAAAAGAACCCTTGGTGAAACTTACAGTCAAACATTCGGTGAAGCTATAAGGTGAAAACCCTCGGTGAATCTATGTCGCTAAAGTTAATGTAAATTAGCATCTGTGGCTAGGGAATCTTCATCAATCATTTGTGATCTCTAATTCAGGTGCATGTATTCCTTCCCTCTCCACTTTCTTTCTTCTTCTTCTTCTTCTTCTTTTTTTGGGGGGGGGGTATACATATCTACATTTTCACATAAATATGAATAATTCACCACATTTACCAAAAACTGTTAAAGTAAGACCTAGCACAGTTACCCTATAGAGCCTATATGAATATATGGAGTGAGTAGAGAAACGTAGGGAAGAAGGAGAGGTTAAAATTTATGAATATATAGAATCCTTAGAGAAATGTAGGGAAGAAAGAGAAGCTAAACTCCGGATAGAGTTAAAATCAATGCTTGATGATAAATATACATCCTTTCAAGAAGAGATCCAAAAACAAAGAGACGATAAGATAAAAAAAATAGAGAACAAGGTAGAGACAATGGAGATCAGACTACATGCAATGGAAATGCAAAAAACACCCAAACAAGGAGATGCACCTATGCTAGAAAATCTTAAGTTAAAATATAGGATTAAAGAGTTAGAGGAAAAAGTAAAACACAACCTAACCCTAAATAGTATAGAAGGTAAATTAGATATCAAACCCATTAAAGAGTAAATGAATAAATTGATAGCTTTAGACCATGAGCGTAACAAAATATCTTTGAAACCCATAATTTTTGGTTTAAAAGAGGAGGTATAAGAGGATACATTAGCTATTTTCAAGACAGAACTTCACAATAGATTACAAATTGCAACTATCGGTCTCACCGAAGCAACAAGGCTAGGGAAATTAATTGAGAATAAAGAAAGACTAATATGGTTTAAGGTTAGCTCTACCAAACAAAAATATGACATAATTTGTAATACTTCAAGTTTAAAAGGCTCGGGAATATTTATAAATGAAGACCTCATTCCAGAGGATCAGGCCGAACTAAGAAAGGAGTTCCAAAAGGTAAAAGTATCTAGGAAGGAGGGAAAATGGGCAGTAATTAGAAACAGGAAAGCTGTTATTCGAGATAGAAACCAAAATAGTAATAAATAGCAATTTGACACACTCTGAATCCTCTACTCGAACTGTCGAGGCTTTCTGTGGACCAAAGGCCCCAAGTTAAGTTGGATCCTGAGTGAAATTGATATTATATTATTGGTTGAAACTTGGGAGCACGAGGAATCCAATGTCCCAGATATAGACGGATATGTCCTTTGGTCGATATGGAATAAACATTCATGTTGTAAAGGCATTGGGGATAACCCATTTATGTTAGGAATAACATATCCCCTCATGTTAGGATTTATAAGAAAGACCCTTACAACCAATTTATTTGGATAGAGATCATAGACATTAATGACGAAAAAACCTGCATAGGCATTTGTTATTTTTCCCCTATTAATTCCATATTCTATAAAAAAACAATTTAGATAAAAATTGTCCTTATAATGGTTTAGAACATGATATTTCTAGTCTAAGGAAGGAAGGCAATATCCTTTTGATGCGTGACTTCAATGCCCGAACTTCGAGTAACCAAGCTATTCTTTTAAGCAATTATTCCAATCCTAATCCTCTTTGGTTAGACGAGAACCTTGAGCTAGATAATAGGTACAAAAGAATTTCTAAAGATCTAGGTGAAATTTGATTCAGTTATGAGATAGTCAAATTTTGTAGTCCTCGAGATCTTATCATTTGCAACGAACTAACAAAATGGCCAAATTCTAGCCGGATGACTTGTAGTCATGGGCTTGGAAGTACTGTGGTAGATTATGTTATTTTTGATATCCCTTTATGAAACAAGTTAATAGATTTTGACATCTTAAATGACCATGAACCTAAATCTGATCATAGGCCTTTAGTTATAACTCTCAATATTGCCATGCATAGCGATCCCAAAGAGGAAAACTATCATTTCCAAAAGCACCTACTCTTCAATAAAAATAAAACCGAGCTTTTTCTCCATGATTTAAAAAATTATTTGTTTCCTTTATCTATTATGGAGAATATAGAAAATATCTACCATAATTTTACTACAGCCCTCTCATTGTCCATTAGCAAGTTCTCTATTGAAGTCTCGGTTAATAAGAGAGATAGTATAACCAATCCTTGGTATGATGAAGAGTGTAAGTATGTGAGAAAATAAATTAAGCAAGCTACTGTAGAATCGATAAAAATGGATAAGATAAATCACTACAAAACCTTAATTAAAAGAAAAAAGGCACTATCTTAGTAAACGACAGGAAAATCTCTTACACTTCTCCAAGGTGGCTCCTAAGAAATTATGGAGGCAAATTCTAACTTGCAAAACAAAAGAAGATAATAAGATTGCTTTAAAAGATTGGAATTCCTATCTTAAAAAGATTTACAAATCCACAGATATCAAAGATAACATTCAAACCCTTCCTACAATGAAATAAGTTTTCGCGTTAGAAGACATAGATTTCGGGTTTAAGCGCTTAGCAAATGGAAAAGACAAAGACATTGAAGGCTACTAAGAAGAAATCTTGAAAATTAGGGGGGTTGTTCTCATCTCGCATATACACAAACTCTTTAATATAGAGGTCAAGAAAGGGTTCCCTACACCTTGGACTCAGAGCCTCATTCCTATTTTCAAAAGTGGCGATAAAAATAACCCCTCTAATTATCATACCATTATGATTATCCCTCTCCTAGCCAAGTTATATGGCATTAGATTAGAAAAGAAGATCAATGAATGGATAGAAATGGAATGTAAGCGGGCTAAAGGCCAAGCTGGTTTTAGAAGGAATCATTCAACCAAAAACCACCTCGTTACTCTTAGGATCATTGTAGAGGAATGTCGTAATAATAATTCTGACCTTTTTTGTTGCTTTGTGGACTTTAGGAAAGATTTTGATAGAATGCCTAGAAATAACCTGTGGAATAGGCTAGAGGAGCTTAATGTTCCTTTCTAGTTGAGAGCTTCCACAATAAGGTTATACGAAAAGGTCATCGCCAAATTTAAGAATAATGAGGGTTGGTCAACATATATAAACTATAATATTGGAGTTAAGCAAGGTTTCCCCCTCTCCCCTACCCTTTTTGGCATTTACATCAATAAACTATAAATATGTTTAGAAGAAGCAGGTTGTGCCGGAACGATCTTAGGTAGGATAGTTATCATCCTCCTTCTTTATTCTGATGATATTTTTCTTATGGCAAGGTGTCCGTTTGATCTCGATAAACAATTAAGAATTCTCCAAGATTTTTGTTCTAACATGGGTATGACTATTTACACCGACAAGGCAAAAGTTATGATTATAAAATCTAAGAAAGACACCTACGCAAATTGTATTTATGATAACAGTAAACTGGAGGAAGTAACTTCTTACAAATATCTTGGAATTGATATTCATCACAAGCTCAATTGGAACCATGGCATTGATAAAATGATTAATGGAGGATGGAAAGCTTATTTTGGTATTGAAAATAATTGTAAATCATCCAACCTAGTCATGTGGGATAAAAAAATGTTCCTCTTTGAAACTCTTGTCATCCCTATTATCTTATACGTTTGTGAAGTACTAGGGTGCAACATTTCTAGAGAATCTTGGAGAAAGATTGAGCAAATTCAGAAGTGGTTTATAACTTATAACCTCAAAATTAAAAGCAATACACCTTATCCTATTCTCCTCATAGAAGTGGGTCTTTCCCCCATTTAGAGCATGGCTATGAATAGGTACCTGGTGTACACGCACGAGATAAATAGCATGGGAAATGAGATACTTCCTAAAATTGCTTTAAATTCAAGTCAAAACCAACTACGCCTCAAGCGGAGTTGGTGTAAAGATACAATGGCTTGGTTAGACCATTGGGGAATTCACAAGAATGTCACTTTACAGATATCGATAATGTCAAAAATATTATTACCTTTAAGTTTAAAGGTAAATTGTGGTGTGAGGAAAATTGAGCGGTTAAGAGAAAACTAAGATACTATAAGGAGGTCATTAACCCTAATTTGAAATATCATAAATATCTCTCGATAGTAACTAGTTCAAAGAAGAAAATTAATATAGCCAAGATTAGAAAAAACTCCCATGATATTCATAGCGAAACAGGGCGTTGGTCTATTCCCAAAATTCCATGGGCAGAAAGGATTTACCATCTTTGTGATTCTATGAGCGTTGAGGATAAAAATCACTTTCTATTAGATTTCCCTGCTTACACCCACATTAGATACGAGTTTCATAGTATTTGCTACAATACAAACCTTTCTAACCTCCTAAATTTCCAAAACTATAGTGAGCTTGGAAAGCTTCTTACCAAGCTTTTTGAACATAGGAACAAAAGTTTAAAGCAAACCAAGTAACCTTCTTAAGGTCTGATAGACTAAAGTTGGTATGAGTGGACGCTAATCATCATCATCACCATCACATCAATTATACAAAAGATAATAGGATGAATTTTACAAAATATAACATAGTTTTATTTGTATAAATCATAACATAATTTTATGGTAAGGACTAACTGCTTTGCAGCTATTACTCTTATTTTGGTAAGTGATAGGACAAACAAAAACCTCCAAAAAATTTAGCATTAAACCCAATACCACAATGCATTTAACATGCCGCCACCTATAGTTGGTTGTCTAGATGGTGATGTAATATTTATTTTATTTTTTAAAGCATGTTCAATGATAAACCTTCAGCGGACATATTATTTATTTTTATTGTTTATTTACTTCTTTCTCAATGATAAAATAAAACTTAAGCAAATAACAATTCAAATTATTTCTCTAAGCATATCATTTAAATAAATATATTTTCAAATTTTATGAAAATAAATCCAAATTAGATTTTATAATTCTTAATTTTTATTGTCAAAATTAGTTTCAAAATTCCCTCCCCTATCCTAACTATCTCCTTAATATTTTATCTTCTGCTTAGTTAAGACCCAAAATTTTCTTAATCTTTAAAATCTAAGAGTATTTATTCTCTCTCTCTCTCTCTCTCTATATATATATATATATATATATATATATATATATATATATATATATATATATATATATATAGACACACACACACACACACACACATATAAGAAGATTTAACGGTTTCTTTCGAGTTGATAGTTGATGTGATAAGTTTATAGGAGAGTGTCTCCGCCAAGTTTAACATTGAAAGTTGGTTGAAAGATATTAATTGTAATACTAGATTTAAGCAAGGTTTCCCTCTCTCCTCTACCCTTTTCGGCATATCCACATACACTATAATGTTGGTTAGAAGAAGCAGGTTGCAGTTTCATTGGCACAACATTAGCAGGAATAGCCAGCATCCTTCTTCTCTATGTCGGTGATATTGGTTTTATGGCAAGGTGTCATTTTGATATTTCTAAGAAATTAATTTTTCTCGTGAGGATTTATGCTCTAATATGGGCATGACTACTAACTTCAACAAAACAAAATTTATGATTATCAAATCCAAGAGGGCAATTAATGTTAATTTCATATATGAAAATAGTAACTTGAAGGAAGTGACTTGACACAAATATCTCTGAATTGATATCCATCACAAACTCAACTGGAATTGAGAAAATGATTAATGGAGGGTTAAAAGCTTATTTTAGTCTTGAAAACAATTGGGTCAGTGCAAGCCAATGAGGGTCACTTTTGGCACGTTAGATGCAATAGAAAACTGAAAAATCAGGCATCCGTCAACTTGGATTTTTTGAGATACTTATGCAAAATATCTTGCAGTGAGTAAAAAATATGAAATGTAGGAAATTGAATCACGCTTCCGAATATAACTTTTATGTATTGAAAACTTGCATAGCTATGTCAAGTTTCATTTTTCCTAACATACACTTTTTATTTTTCAAGCAAATGATGAGGTATATGTTTTTGTGGGTGCAACATTTGAGGGCCTAAATGATGGAACCAAGCTACAAAAATGGGCATGCATGTACAGAACATATAGAACTAGTGCGTCATTATTTTTTGAAAATTAAATTAGTAATTTTATAATTTTTTTATAATTGTCTAAGTGATCAAACCTCGAAAATAGTACATCTTTTGTGGGTGCATCCTTTGAAGGTATTAATGCAAAAATCATGAAATGGGGTTTTGATAGAATGTGGAGGTTAGTGTCTACTTGTGCACCATAGATTTTTTTTTTAAATGATCAAGAATTGAAAAATTTGTGGAAGAAACACTAACAATGTGTTTCACGAGTTAAGGAGGTAGGACACAAGAAATTGAAAAAAATAGGAAAAATTAATATTTTTAAATAAAAGTTACATATTTGGAATATGCAGAAAAAATGCTATTTGTGTTTAAGATTTCGTCAAAAATGACTGTGTGTAGCATATTGTAACGAGTGGCTAAGCATAGGCTTCTCCAGAAACTGGAAGAAATACCCAATTATATTTGGTTTATCATTACCATAGCACATGTTTGGTATTACTGAAGAAAACTCCAAAGCATACACATAGGATTATGGTTGACATGCGATCAAGCGATTTGGCTTGGTTTAGGCTCTAACGAACACGAGTGCGTTTTGTTTAAATTCAAAAAATATTCCTGTGCTTTTAGAATTTCATAACACGAACGTGCTATATAACTACATAACGCGTGCACGTTATTTAAATAATAAAATCTATGTTTAATACATGAGAGGGGGGGACGAAGGGAATGAGAACATGATGGGATATAGGGGTGAAGGGAAGTGGATCTTGAGAGTGCTATTAGGAGTAGAAGAGGTTTTGAAGAGGTATAGGGTTATAATTTTAAAGTGAGACTTGAGTGACAAGGGGGGAGGGATGGAGGCAAGGGGGATGTGAGAGAGAAATAAAGAATACAAGGGGGGGAGAGACATAGAGCGAGGAAGGGAGAGGGACAATGGGGAGGAATGGATTTAGAGGGAGTGAGAGATAGATGGGGATATAATGAAATAAAGAGATAGGAAGGGAGGGACAAAAAGTGTTTGTGGGAGACATGTAGGGATTGGTGAGAGAGAGAGAGAGAGAGAGAGAGAGAGAGAGAGAGAGAGAGAGAGAATATGAGAGGAAGGGGGAGGGACATAAAGTGAGAGAGAGAGGGAGTGATGGAGATATGGAGATAGGTTGAGGGAAAGATAACATGAGGGAGGGATAGAAGGTCTGAGAGAGAGAGTAGGTGAGAGAGGGATGGAGAGAAGGTAGGGTGAGGGATGGAGGGAGAAAGGTGGAGATAGATATGGATGGAGGGGGAATGGGTTTGAGAAGGGAAAGGGACATAATGTGTGTGTGTGTGTGTGGTTGAGAGAGAGAGAGAGAGATGGTTGGGGAGAGAGAGACTAAAGGGAGGTGTGAGAGACAAAGAAAGTGGGAGGTTATGTGTGTGTGTGTGTGTGTGTGATAGGGAATGAGGAAGTAGTGGGGTGGCAGGGACAAAGATGGTGTAAGGGAGAGAAAGAGACATCAAGGGAGGGAGGTAAAGGGAGTGAGGGACAAATCCAGGGATAGATCTAGAA